>JALAZF010000212.1:0-45000 GCA_022829125.1 Lathyrus tuberosus | reverse complement strand
GTCAGAAGAATGTATTTCTCGGTCATCGTAGATTCTTAAATTCTAATCATCATTATCGTGGGTGGAGAAAAGCATTCAATGGAGAGGCAGAACATGGTAGAGCTCCAACTATATTGACAGGTGATTAAATTTTTGAAAAGGTGAAAGATGTGAGTACTCAGTTTGGAAAGCCTTTTGCACATACACTTGTCAAGAGTGGGTGGAAGAAGAGGTCAATTTTTTTTGAACTGCCATATTAGAAGTCGTTGTATGTAAGTCATTTTCTCGATGTTATGCATATTGAAAAAAATGTATTTGACAGTGTTATTGGTACGTTACTCAATATACAAGGAAAGTCTAAGGATGACCTTAAAGCAAGAAAGGACCTGGTAGCGATGGGAATAAGAAATAAATTAGGACCCATGAAGAAAGGAACACGAACATATCTACCACCTGCTGCTTATACTCTATCTAGAAAAGAGAAAAAGGTATTGTGTAAGTTTCTAAGTGCAGTTAAAGTTCCAGAAGGATACTCTTCAGATATTAAAAGACTTATGTCTATGAAAGACCTCAAGTTAAAGAGTTTAAAGACGCATAACTGCCATGTTATAATGGAACATTTTCTACCAATAGGTATACGTTCTATTCTGCCAGAAAAAGTAAGAAGCGCAATGACTAAATTGTGTTTTTTCTTCAAGTCAATTTGCAGTGAGGTGATCGATCATGCGATCTTACCAACATTGCAAGAAGAAATAGTTATTACTTTATGTGATCTTGAAATGATTTTTCCTCCCTCGTTTTTTGACATAATGGTTCATCTAGTTGTTCATCTGGTGAAAGAGACACAATTGTGTGGATCGACTTATATGAGATGGATGTACCCTGCTGAACGTTATTTGAAAATATTAAAAGGGTATGTTAAAAACCGAAGTCGACCAGAGGGTTGTATTGCCGAACGATACATTGTTGAAGAAGCGATTGAGTTTTGTACTGAATATCTGTCCAATGTACAATCAATTGGACTCCCCAAATCTCATATTGTCGAAAAAAAAGAAGGAAAACAGTTAATTGGAAATGAAGTTGTGACAGTATCAAGGGTCGAACGGGATCAAGTGCATTTGTATGTTCTGCACAATGAGAATGAGGTTGAGCCGTATGTTGAAATGCAGAAGGATGTTCTCCGAGGTTTAAATCCGAATAGAAATGAGAATTTGATAGTACGAGAGCACAATCGAAGTTTCATACCTTGGTTTAAGGATCATATTTATTTAAAGTATTATTCAGATCCCGCTTCAATAACAGAAAGGTTGAGATGTTTAGCATATGGTCCAAGTTTGGTTGTGTTTTCTTATAGCGGATACGCAATTAATGGATACACATTTTATACCAAAGAACAAGATGATAAAAGTACTATGTAAAATAGTGGTGTCACCGTGGTAGCTGAAGTAATGCACATTTCAAGTGTGAAAGATTTAAACCCCAAATTTGCAAATCTGTCATATTTTGGGGTTATCGAGCGCATTTGGGTGTTTGATTATGAGAAGTTTCAGATTCCTATATTTCGTTGCAAGTGGGTTGAAAATAATAATGGCGTACGAATGGATAAGTCAGAATTTTTGCAAGTGGATCTTAATAGGGTGGGGTACAAAGATGAGCCTTTTATTCTAGCCTCTCAAGCTAAACAAGTGTTCTATGTCACTGATCCGACAAGTAAAAAATGGTCTATAGTGCTTTTATCTAACAAAGTAATTGATGAAAACATTGGAGATCAAGGTGATATTGATGTTGATATTGAATCATTTTCTTGAAATGATCAAGATGAAAATATTATAGCGAATGAATCATATACAAGAAATGATCATAATGAGGGTATTTGGATCAATCCAACCGTCCGTGTTGTTAAGAGACGGGTAGAACATATTCCAACCAAGAAAAGAAAGAGACGTTAGTGAAAAAGGTACTAGTTATAAAATTATAGCTTATATCATTCAATAATATTAATTAGTTGTCATGTTATATATAGCTTATATCATTCAATGGATTATGGATTATGGATTTTTATATTTGTCATTTAATTTTTATTTTTTTCTTTCTTACAGGTGAAATGGCTAGTGACCATGACGACACACACGAGACACATGATGAAAATGAAGCTCAGAAGGTATATTAATTTTCACAATGTTGCTTATTAGTGATGCTACTTGATAACACAAAACAACTATATATTAATTCTTATTTGTTTGTCTATGTGTAGTGCCCTCGTCAGCGTAATGGCATAGACTGCGGGTATTTCGTTTTGAGGTTTATGAGAGAAATCCTTCAAATGGATCGATTAGAGATTCCTATTATGGTATGCATGGATTTATAACTTAGGATTTATTTTAATATTTATCGGATATGTCATATAATTTATTATTTTTAACTAAATCATGCATATTTTGTTTTGTTATGTAGTACTTTGATGAATACGCGTGTTCTCATTACACGAAGGATAAATTGCAAGAAATTAAGGAGGAATTGTGCTAATACCTTATTGGAAAAAAAGTCATATAAGGTATAGGATAATGGGATTATGTGAATGTATAGTTTTGTGAATGGTTAATTTTATGGGATTGTATAGTTTTGTGAATGGTTTATGTTATTTATGTGATTTTGGAATGTAATTGTATAGTTTTGTGAATGGTTAATGTAAATGACTTGAATTATAATGGAAATGGTTTATGTGATTTATGGGATTAGTGGAAATGGTTAATGAACCATACTAGAAATTGTTAATGGAAATGTGAAATATACAGGTTTATTGAAATGGCTTGAATTATACAGGTTTCTGCATAAAAAATGGTTAAAATGAGAATTTTAAAAAAAATCATTAAAATTATACGTAGAGAAAAGACAACGCTTTCTAGAAAAAACGCTGTCTATAGTTCACAACAGAAAGCGCTTTTCCTAAAAAGCGCCCTCTAAAGGCATAGAAAAATTCATAACTAAAATTATAGGCATACATTAGACAGCGCTTTTAAAAGTGCTGTCTAAAGGGGGCCTTTAGACAGCGCTTTTTATTGAAAAAGCGCCCTCTAAAAGTATAGAAAAATTGATAATTAAAATTATAGGTATACTTTAGACAGCGCTTAAAAAAAGCGCTGTCTAAAGGGGGCCTTTAGACAACGTTTTTTGTTGAAAAAGCGCCCTCTAATGTATACTTTAGAGAGCGATTTTTCGTAAATAAAAAGCGATGTCTTTACCTACGCCAGCGCTGGCTTAGGCAGCGCTTTTAAGCGCTGTCTAAGGCCTAAAAAAGCGCTGTCTAAAGTCTTGTTTGGCGTAGTGTGTGTGTATATATATATATATATAGGGTGGGGATCAATTTACTCTAAAAGTAAGTTTTTTTTTAACTTACTCCAAATCATAGCCTTTGAATTGAATCTAATCTAATGGTTAATTAAGTAATATATATATATATAACCTCAAGATGATTTTTTATTTCACAAAAAGAAAACATTTTTTTTCATTTCACTCTAAAAAAGGAAACAAGTTTTTTTTATATAATTTTAATAAAAGCTAAACCATGTATTCAAATAATGATATATCAACAAGGGAACATTTTTTTCTTCTGACTCTTAAAAAGGAAACTATTATTAATAAAGGGAATTTGCAACATGTTGCACGACCATATGTCGCTTGGTATTAATTGCTTACTGTCCTTTTGAAAAAACCCGCGAAATATATATTATTGTTTCAACCACTTAGAATTTTCTACGTCCCTCATCGGCGGCAATTTGAATGTAACACCCATATATAATATAATACATCAAAGCATCCATATCATATATGAATTCACGTTTGGTACTGAAATACCATAAGTCCCTAGTTAACACATTATACATATACATGCCCAAAATGCTACAACAAAAAAACCTATGGCATTATATATACAAGATGTTCCAATACACTAAGAACTAGATCAATATCATGATATCAAAAATCTCCACAACGGAAGTCTTGCCATCCCAAAAAGCCAAGATAGTAAGGAAAGTCAAACAACTTTATCCTTACCCTTCGCGGAACCTGTAGTATATGTAATATAATAAAAAACATGGGGTGAAATATTAAATCCCAGTGAATTCCCTATCTTATAGGTCCTCTCGGCTTTACAAGGTTCTATCACGCCTAACTCAAATCCAAAGGGAAGAGAAGTGACTTGAGTACTCACACACATTATATGGATCCATGTTCATGAGTCTTGTTAACTCACAATATCACTAATCGATAACCTTACCAAGGCATCCCCTTTTCCCGTCCGCTTCTACGTCTAGAAGTCGACCCGAGTCATGGATCCTTACAGTTACTTGGCATACGAAATGGATTCGGAATTAAGGGACATATTATCTCATTAATTCGTCACTTCACACGGTCCGTACACTGTCACAAGTCTCTTTACCCGTAGGCTCCATTCGTACTACACACGGGGATCAAACCTGCCAAGTAATTGTGCACATGTTTCAGAGGAGCTCGAGACCCATGAAACGCACTAACATGAAACGGTTACGATTTTGTGATCACATACACAACGAGATTGTATTCGACAATCACAAGGCCACATTCGCCTTAAGGCCTCTTTTGTCTTTTCTCAATTTAAACACAATTAAACATGATCTATACTAGTGTAATTCTTTCCATACCATTCGGTAATAGATGCACGCCTCGGCCTCTCTTGCACGAGCGTCGTCATTATGTTATTCAACAATTTCCTAGCCATTACTAGGTTCCAACATAATTCATGGTAAGGTTTCCTCACTCTACCTATTTCATATTTTAACATGCATACACTCTCATACATGCTTAACAACGAGAAAATAGGTAAACATAAGTCGATTATATAATCGAATCACATAATTCAACATATCACAAGTTACACCAATTTCGGTTCCCTCCGATTATTTAATCGGGTAGCATAAGCCACCACATGACCATCTTGCATTAACACACCTCCTAATCCCATCTTTGATGCGTCACAAAATACCTCATACGACTTACTAGGATCAGGGATAATCAAAACAAGAGCGGTCGTCAATCTTTCTTTCAAACTCATAAAACTTCTTTCACAAGCCGAATCCCACTCATACGGACAATCCTTTCGAATAAGTTTCATCATTGGTAAAGCTAATTGAGAAAAGCCTTTGATAAACCTTCTGTAATAACCCGCCAATCCCAAGAAACTTCTAACTTCGGAAACATTCTTCGGTCTCTCCCAATTAATCACTGCTTCAACTTTTGATGGATCTACCGCCACACCTCCCTGAGATATGACATGACCAAGAAAATTAACCTCCGGCATCCAAAACTCACACTTGCTTAGCTTGGAAAAAAGTTGCCTCTCTTGTAAGACCGATAAAACTATTCTTAGGTGTTCTCCGTGCTCTTGAGAATCACGAGAATAAATAAGAATGTCATCAATAAAGATCACCACAAATTGGTCCAAGTAAGGTTGAAATATCCGATTCATATAATCCATAAAAGCTGTAGGAGCATTCGTCACACCGAAAGGCATTACTAAGAATTCATAATGACCATAACGAGTTCTAAATGCGGTCTTTGGTACATCTGAACTCTTTACACGAATCTGATGATAACCCGACCGTAAATCAATCTTCGAGAACACACAGGTTCCTTTCAATTGATCCAACAGATCGTCTATCCTTGGTAATGGGTACTTATTCTTTATGGTGACCTTATTCAACTGACGGTAATTAATACACAACCACATTCCACCATCCTTCTTCTTTACCAACAACAATGGAGCTCCCCAGGGCGAAACACTTGGTCGAACAAAATGCTTAGCCATCAACTCTTCCAATTGATCCTTTAGTTCTCTTAATTCAAGTGGTGTCATCCGGTACGGAGAAATGGATATTGGAGCCGTTCCCGGTATCAGGTCAATAGAGAATTCCACTTCCCTCTCCAGAGGAAGAGAAGTGATATCCTCGAGGAAAACTTTGGGAAATTCACGGACTACCAGAATACTCAAAACCTGAAGGTTGTTAATCTCCTCCTTAGTGAGAACCAAAAGAACAGATTTTTCCTTCTCAAACAATAAATTTATCATTCCAATCGTACCTTCCAAAATGGTAGTCAACACATCCTTCGGAGTAGCCTCTACGGAAGGAATTATGATTAGCTTTTCCTCACAACTGATAAATACCGAATTAGCAGAAAGCCAATCCATTCCCAAAACAACATCCACTTTCTTAAGCGGCAAACAAATCAGATCAATCTGAAAAACTCTTCCATCCACAGACAAAACACAATTTTCACACATTAAAGGTGTTTCAACTATCTCATCCATGGCAGTAGTAACCACCATGGGTGGAGACAACGGAACAACTTGCAACCCAAGTCGCTTCACACATTGCATCGATACAAAAGAGTGTGTGGCTCCACAATCAAATAATACAAAGCAAGGATTCCCATTAACGAAACACGTACCGGCAATCAAAGAGTTGTCACCCTTTGCTTTCTTTGCATCCAAAGTATATACTCGGCCGATATTCTTTTCTTGCGCTTGATTCCTATTCAGAGGACAATCTCTTGCCAAATGGCCCATTTTCTGACACTGATAACACCTCATTCCTCTGAAATTGCATCTACCAAAATGCATCTTACCACAAGAACGGCACACATGAGGTGCACTATTCCTAGAACTTTGAACTTGCTTCCCTTTGAAAGCTTGTTATCTCGGTCTAAATTGTTGATTCGATCTTCCACGATCACCTTGATTCAACCTACTCAATTCTCCTTCCGCTTGCACCTTCTTCAAGCTGTGTTCTGCCACATAACACTGCCTTAGCAATTCGGCATAACTAGTGAACTCCCACTGAGACACACTATACGAAATTTCATCCCTCAAACCAAAAAGAAACTGATCAATATTCCATCTCTCGTCCGGAGCATACATGGCTTGCCTAGAATAAGTAACCATAACCTCAAACCTCTCGGCATAAGCAGCCACAGTCAAGTAACCCTGTCTCAACTGTTGAAACTCGAATTCCTTCTGAGTCCTTAAGGAACTTGGAAAATACTTCTCCATAAAATTTATCTTAAACTGCTCCCAGGCCTTGGGTACCTCTTGAATAGTCATTAAGGCTGAGGCACTCTCCCACAACCTCATGGCAGGACCCTTTAACAAGTGAGAAGCGAAAACCACCTTATTTTCCTCACTACACTGGACTATTAATAAAATTCTCTCCATGCCGGCTATCCACTCGTGAGCCTTTACAGGATCTAACCCTCCCTGAAATTCCGGAGGATTCATACGGATGAAATCCCTAAAGCTTCCACCTGTAGCTTCTGGAACAACCACTGGAGGATGCAGACCCCAGCCATTTACTGTACCATTTGTTGCATAAACTTATTCTGTTGTTGTTGCATCTGCTGCAGAAACTGAGGCCATGGAACATTTTCCTCGCCGCCTGGCAGATTAGTCCCTATCGGAGTGGTTCTGGGTCTACCACGATTGTTTCTGCGCCCGTCGGCCATGTTCCTAAATGTCATACAGATATGATTAAGTTGATCAGGCTCAATACCATAAATATAACACGTAAGACCAATGGCGACACAACACATATGAAACAAAAAGAAAATACTTATACTATTTCATGGCTAGGTCGAGGATACGACCTGCTCTGGTACCAACTGTAACACCCATATATAATATAATACATCAAAGCATCCATATCATACATGAATTCACGTTTGGTACTGAAATACCATAAGTCCCTAGTTAACACATTATACATATACATGCCCAAAGCGCTATAACAAAAAAAACCATGGCATTATATATACAAGATGTTCCAATACACTAAGAACTAGATCAATATCATGATCTCAAAAATCTCCACAACAGAAGTCTTGCCATCCCAAAAAGCCAAGATAGTAAGGAAAGTCAAACAACTTTATCCTTACCCTTCGCGGAACCTGTAGTACCTGTAATATAATCAACAACACGGGGTGAGATATTAAATCCCAGTGAGTTCCCTATCTTATAGGTCCTCTCGGCTTTACAAGGTTCTATCACGCCTAACTCAAGTCCAAAAGGAAGGGAAATGACCTTGGGTATTCACATACACTATATGGATCCATGTTCATGAGTCTTGTTAACTCACAATATCACTAATCGATAACCTTACCAAGGCATCCCCTTTTCCCGTCCGCTTCTAAGTCTAGAAGTCGACCCGAGTCATGGATCCTTACAGTTACTTGGCATACGAAATGGATTCGGAATTAAGGGACATATTATCTCATTAATTCATCACTTCACATGGCCAGTACACTGTCACAAGTCTCTTTACCCGTAGGCTCCATTTGTACTACACACGGGAATCAAACCTGCCAAGTAATTGTGCACATGTTTCAGAGGAGCTCGTGACCCATGAAACGCACTCACATGAAACGGTTACGATTACGTGATCACATACACAACGAGATTGTATTCGACAATCACAATGCCACATTCACCTTAAGACCTCTTTTATCTTTTCTCAATTTAAACACAATTAAACATGATCCATACTAGTGTAATTCTTTCCATACCATTCGGTAATAGACGCACGCCTCAGCCTCTCTTGCACGAGCGTCGTCATTATGTTATTCAACAATTTCCTAGCCATTACTAGGTTCAATCATAATTCATGGTAAGGTTTCCTCACTCTACCTATTTCATATTTTAACATGCATACACTCTCATATATGCTTAACAACAAAAATATAGGTAAACATAAGTCGATTATATAATGGAATCACATAATTTAACATATCACAAGTTACACCAATTCCGATTGTAACACCCCATTCTCCTTTTATTATTATTTGCGAATAATTATATGTTGTTGTGATCGATTATGTGTTGTTGTACTTTCGTTGTGTTTTGTGTACCCGTGGTGAAGGGTAGTGACCTTAAGTAGTAGGTCTTGGGCGTAGTAGGGGTGTATGGCTAATAACATAGAGATTAGCGGTGCGTTGAGTAATGTTGATTGGATTATTTTAATTTATCATTTGTTGACTAATTTATTTTATTAGTTGAGTGATAATGTTAATATAATAAGATAATTAAAATAATTAAGAGGTGTAGTGAGTGGAAGGGCTTTATGGTAATTAGGCAAGGATTAAGTGGGGCAAATAAGGCGATTCATTAATTGGGGTATATGAGAGAATTAGAGAGTGGGAGTTCATTATCTAATTCCACGTGAAAAAGTGAAAGAGGGAGAAGAGCTAGGGCAAGAGGAAGAAAGGGAGAATCCATTGAAGTTAGGAAAGCTCATCACTTTAAGGTAAGGGTGGGATTTCTTTCATCTCTCAAGGGTTAAATGATTTAAGTATTGAAGTAGAAATCACTAAGTTGGAATCCATGGGGTTGAATGAGGGTTTTAAGAAGATTTTGTGATAATATGATTGGAATTGATGAATTAGTCTTGTTTGATATATTTGGTTGAATTGCAAATGTTAGATGTAGGCTATTGGTGCAAAATCTTTGAAAAATTGCTGTTAAAAATCGAGTTTAGTGCAGAAAAATGCAGGTGGTTTGTTGCTGTCATCGCAGGGTTTTGGGCTGCAGAATCGCAGGGCCCGCTTAGCGCGGTCTGGAGAAATTTTGCCTCTTCGAGGCAGAGATCTGCGCGCTTAGCGTGGGTGGGGCTCGCTTAGCGCGACCTGGGTCTGAAAAATATTATTTTTATTGACTTAAAATTCATGGAAAATATCGGTTTTATATTATATTAATGTTGTGTTGTTACTGTTGTATGGTGAGCATGTATTGGGGTGTTATGTGCTTGTTTTGTTGATGTTGATGTGATAATGTGAAATGCATGATTGAATGATGTAAAGATGTGTAGTTGTTGTATTGATGCATTGATGTATGTTTAGATGAATGCATGTTGATTGTTAAATGATGTTGGTATGAAGATGAGTATGCTATGTGTATGCATGAGTCGTTGTCGCATGTTGTCATTGATGGTGCATGGCATGTGCATAGTTGTGGGATGACGTGCCCAGGTGGGGTGTTATCGTCTATCCGAATTCCTTGATGGAATTGTTGTTGTTGGTGGGATTGTGTGCCCAGATGGGGTGTAAACAATCACAGTTGTTGGTGCGATCATGAAATAGGGGTCGTACGTGACCATGAAACAGGGGTCGTTGGTGTGATCATGAAATAGGGGTCATACTTGACCATGAAACAGGGGTCGAGCGTTCCGACGGGAACTGTGATCATGAAACAGGGATCGATTTTGGTACCACATGCATTGAGTCTAGTCGAGTCTCCTTTGCATTCTCTTGTTGGTTGTGTCTCATGATGGTTGGTATAATTATCAGTGATTGTCTGTGCATAAGTTAAGGTGTGTGATTCTTGTTGGATGTTACGATATGGTGAATAACTTGATGATGTATGCTTTTCTATTTATATCATCTCTCTCTTTCGTTCATTTAAGAATCTCACCCTTTCTGTGTTTGGTGATGCTTTAAACGGCATCCTGCAGAAACTCAAGAGTAGTTGGAGTCGTGGTTGGTGAAGACGAGGTACTTCACCTTGTGGCGTCTGCTCTGATATGTAACATGGGGAGTCGGGAACGCTTATTGCATGAGTTGTGTTGTTAAAAGGATTTTGTTGTCTTTAAAGTTTCGAACTAAAAGTTGTCAGTTAAAACTGTTACGTTTCCTTATCATTGTTATGATTGATTTTTCCGCTGCATAATAAAAGTTGGTTTATTGAATTCTACAATATGTTACATGTCTAATGAAGAGCAAGTAAGTTGTCGAAAGTAATGCCTTAAATATAATTGGATGATTTTACTCTGATTTTTCGATTAAATATTACGGGGGAATTTAGGGTGTTACAAAGTGGTATCAGAGCCTGGTTGGTCTGTCCGGCCAATTCGTCGAGTCGTTGAGTTGTTGTTGTTGTGTGTGACAGTTGATTACTGTCGATGTAGGTTCCTTAACCATTATTTTCTATTGTTGATGCGTAACAGATTTAGAATGGCTGGAAGGAACGATGCTGCTCTTGCTGCTGCCTTGCAAGCTATGGCTCAAATGATACATAATCCGCCGCGTGCTAACGAGAATGATGAGTTTCGGAAGAACAACCCGCCTACTTTTAAGGGAAGATATGATCCGGATGGAGCGCAGACTTGGTTCAAGGAGATTGAGAGAATATTTCGGGTTATGGAATGTCCTGAGGCACAGAAGGTGCGGTTAGGTACTCATATGTTAGCAGAGGAGGCTGATGACTGGTGGGTTATTATTTGTCAAGTGTTGGGAGCAGCAGGTACGACAATTACTTGGGTTGTGTTCAGTAGAGAGTTCTTGAGGAAGTATTTTCTTGAAGATGTCCGCGGAAAGAAAGAGATTAAGTTTTTGGAACTGAAGTAGGGTAATATGATGGTTACTGAGTATGCTGCTAAATTCTCAGATTTGGCTAAGTTTTATCCTCACTACAGTGCGGCGACTGCTGAGTTCTCGAAGTGTGTCAAGTTTGAGAAAGGGTTGAGACCTGAGATCAAACAGGCAATTAGGTATCAGCGGATCAGAAGGTTTCCAGATTTGGTGGATTGTTGCAGGATGTTTGAGGAAGATAGCAAGGCTCGATCGGCTCACTATAAAGGGCTGACCGAGAGAAGAGGAAAACAACCGGTGAATCGTGGGAAGCCTTGTGCAGCTTCCGCTGAGAAGAGTAAATAGAAATATAGTTATGGTAAGAAGCTAAGTGGGGGAGGTGCATCTGCTCCTCTTAAGTGCTATAGGTGTGGAGAGTTGGGACATCGTGTCAGTGAGTGCACGAGCGATGTGAAGAAGTGCTTCAAGTGTGGTCAGGCAGGACATCTGATTGCTGACTGCAAAGCTAATATGGTTACTTGTTACAATTGTGGGGAACAGGGCCATATTAGTACTTGTTGTCAGAAACCAAAGCAAGCTTCGACTGGAAGAAAAGTGTTCGCTTTGACAGGGACTCAGACATCCAGTGAGGACAGATTGATCATAGGTACATGTTATATTAATAATACGCCTTTGATAGCTATTATTGATACTGGTGCTACTCACTCTTTTATTGCTGCTGATGGTGTAAGAAGGCCAGGCCTTGTTGTTTCTCCTATGAAGGGAGAGATGGTTATCGAAACTCCTGCTAAGGGATCGGTGGCTACTTCCTTGGTTTGTTTGAATTGTCCATTATCAATCTATGGTAAGGACTTTGGTGTAGATCTGATTTGTTTACCGTTGGGAGGTCTCGATTTGATTTTGGGTATGAACTGGTTGGAGTACAATCATGTTCATATTAACTGTTTTAACAAGTCGGTTCGATTTCTTACTCCTGAGGAAGAGGGAGATGATGGTTTTCTGTCTGCTAGAGAGTTGAAGGAACTCTTGGAAGAAGAAGTTCAGGTGCTTGCATTATTCGCATCTTTGTCAGTGGAGAGTAATTTAGTGATTAACGAATTGCAAGTGGTGCGTGAATTCCCTGAAGTGTTTCCAGATGACATTGCTGATGTGCCACCAGAGAGAGAAGTAGAGTTTGCTATTGATCTTGTCCCTGGTACCTGACCTATCTCTATGGCACCATACAGGATGTCGGCATTAGAATTGTTAGAGCTGAAGAAGCAATTGGAAGACTTGTTAGCGAAGAAATTTGTGAGGCCAAGTGTGTCGCCTTGGGGAGCTCCAGTGTTGTTGGTAAAGAAAAAGGATGGTAGTATGAGGTTGTGTATTGATTACAGGCAGCTGAATAAAGTGACAATTAAGAATAAGTATCCACTTCCGAGAATAGATGACTTGATGGATCAATTAGTGGGTGTCCGTGTGTTTAGTAAGATTGACTTGAGGTCGGTTTATCATCAGATACGGGTAAAAGACGAAGACATTCAGAAGACGACTTTCAGGACGCGGTATGGACATTATGAGTATGTGGTGATGCCATTCGGAGTTACTAATGCACCTGGTGTATTCATGGAATATATGAATCATATCTTTCATGAGTACTTGGATCAGTTTGTGGTTGTCTTTATTGACGATATCCTAATTTATTCTAAGTCATAAGAGAAGCATGCTGGACATTTGCGGATTGTGTTACAAGTGTTGAAAGAGAAGAAGCTCTATGCCAAGTTGTCTAAGTGTGAATTCTGGTTGAGGGAGGTAAGTTTTTTTGGTCATGTTATTTCTGGTGATGATATTGCTGTAGATCCATCCAAAGTAGACGTTGTTCTACAATGGAAGACTCCGAAGTCGGTGACCGAGATTAGAAGTTTCTTGGGTTTGGCTGGTTATTATCGAAGATTTATTGAAGGGTTTTCGAAGTTGACACTTCCGTTGACTCAGTTGACGTGCAAAGGTAAAGCATTTGTGTGGGATGTTCATTGTGAAAAGAGTTTCATTGAACTGAAAAAGAGGTTGACTACAGCTCCAGTTTGGTTCTACCCGAACCGAATGAACCGTTTGTAGTGTATTGCGATGCTTTCGTGATGGGTTTGGGAGATGGGCTAATGCAGGATGGTAAGGTTGTGGCTTATGCTTCACAACACTTGAGGGTACATGAGAAGAATTATCCAACTCATGATTTGGAACTAGCGGCAGCGGTTTTTGTGTTGAAGATTTGGAGGCATTATCTTTATGGCCCTAGATTCGAAGTGTATAGTGATCATAAGAGCTTGAAGTACCTGTTCGATCAGAAGGAACTGAATATGAGGCAGAGAAGATGACTTGAATTTTTGAAGGATTACGATTTCGGCTTGAATTATCATCCCGGAAAAGCGAATGTGGTGGCTGATGCTTTGAGTCGGAAGACATTGCATATGTCTGCTATGATGGTGAAAGAATTGGAATTGATTGAACAGTTCAGAGATATGAGTTTGGTTTGCGAGTAGACACCTTATAGTGTGATGTTGGGAATGTTGAAAATCAATAACGAGTTTTTGAACAGTATTAGAGAGGGCCAGAAGTTGGACGTGAAATTGGTGGATTTGATAGTTGGGAATGATCGGACCGAGAACAACGAGTTCTTAATAGACGAACAAGGTGTGTTGAGATTCCATGACAGGATTTGTATTCCTGATGACGCTGAGATGAAAAGGATGATTTTAGAGGAGAGTCATAGGAGTAGCTTGAGTATTCATCCAGGAGCTACAAAGATGTATCAGGATTTGAAAAAGATATTTTGGTGGCCTGGATTGAAGCGTGATGTGGCACAGTTTGTGTATGCGTGTCTGCCTTGTCAGAAGTCAAAAGTGGAACATCAGAAACCTGCTGGTTTGATGCAACCGTTGGACATCCCGGAGTGGAAATGGGATAACATTTCGATGGATTTCATGACAGGGTTGCCTATTACGTCGAAAGGATATGACTCCATTTGGGTAGTAGTGGATAGACTGACGAAGTCGGCACATTTCATTCCGATTAATATCAGTTTTCCTTTGCAGAAGTTGGCAGAGATTTATATTCAGGTGATTGTGAAGTTGCATGGAATTTCGTTGAGTATTGTGTCGGATAGAGATCCGAGGTTCACTTCCAGATTTTGGGAGAGTTTGCAAGAAGCTTTGGGTTCGAAGTTGAAGTTGAGTTCCGCTTATCATCCGTAGACGGATGGGCAGACAGAGAGGACTATACAATCTTTGGAGGATTTGTTGAAGGCTTGTGTGCTTGAACAAGGAGGTACTTGGGATAGCCATTTGCCGTTGATTGAGTTCACATATAACAACAGTTATCATTCCAGTATCAGAATGGCACATTTTGAGGCTTTATATGGTCGGAGATGTCGGACGCCGTTGTGTTGGCATAAGTCAGGTGAGAGCGTGGTGCTTGGGCCTGATATTGTCCAGCAGACTACTAAGACTGTGAAATTGATTCGAGAGAATATGAAAACTTCGCAGAGTAGATAGAAGAGTTATCATGATAAGAGAAGGAAGGATTTTGAATTTCAAGAAGGAGACCATGTGTTTATGAAAGATACTCCGGTGACCGGTGTTGGACGTGCTTTGAAGTCAAGGAAGCTTACTCCTAGATTTATTGGTCCGTATCAGATTTCGGCAAGAGTTGGACCTGTTGCATATAGAGTGGCGTTGCCGCCGAGTTTGTCGAATTTGCATGATGTGTTCCATGTTTCGCAGCTTTGGAAGTATGTTCCGAATCCGTCGCATATGATTCTGATGGATGATGTGGAAGTAAGAGATAATCTCACAGTCGAGGCCTTGCCAGAGCGTATTGATTATCGCGAGGTGAAGCAATTGAGGGGCAGGGAGATTGTTCTCGTGAAGATAGTATGGGGAGGTGCTGCCGGTGGGAACATGACTTGGGAATTGGAGAGTAAGATGCGAGATTCGTATCCGAGTTTGTTTGCGTCAGGTAAATTTTCGAGGATGAAAATATTCTAAGTGGGGGAGAGTTGTAACGCCCCATTCTCCTTTTATTATTATTTGCGAATAATTCTATGTTGTTGTGATCGATTATGTGTTGTTGTACTTTCGTTGTGTTTTGTGTACCCGTGGTGAAGGGTAGTGGCATTAAGTAGTAGGTCTTGGGCGTAGTAGGGGTGTATGGCTAATAACATAGAGATTAGCGGTGCGTTGAGTAATGTTGATTGGATTATTTTAATTTATCATTTGTTGACTAATTTATTTCATTAGTTGAGTGATAATGTTAATATAATAAGATAATTAAAATAATTAAGAGGTGTAGTGAGTGGAAGGGCTTTATGGTAATTAGGCGAGGATTAAGTGAAGGCAAATAAGAAGATTCATTAATTGGGGTATATGAGAGAATTAGAGAGTGAGAGTTTATTATTCTAATTCCACGTGAAAAAGTGAAAGAGGGAGAAGAGCCAGGGCAAGAGGAAGAAAGGGAGAATCCATTGAAGTTAGGAAAGCTCATCACTTTAAGGTAAGGGTGGGATTTCTTTCACCTCTCAAGGGTTAAATGATGTAAGTATTGAAGTAGAAATCACTAAGTTAGAATCCATGGGGTTGAATGAGGGTTTTAAGAAGATTTTGTGATAATATGATTGGAATTGATGAATTAGTCTTGTTTGATATGTTTGGTTGAATTGCAAATGTTAGATGTGGGCTATTCACTATGCCAAACAAGACATTAGACAACACTTTTTTAGACCTTAGACAGCGCTTAAAAGCGCTGTCTAAGGTTGCGCTGTCGTAGGTAAAGACAACGCTTTTGATTTATGAAAAAGCGCTCTCTAAAGTATACATTAGACAGCGCTTTTTCCGTAAAAAGCGCTCTCTAAAGTGGGCCTTTAGACAGTGCTTTTTCGAAAGCGCTGTCTAATGTATATGTATAAAATTTAATGAATTTTTTTTATATACCCTTAGAGAGCGCTTTTTCAAGAAAAAGCGCTGTCTAAAGGCCCCCTTTAGACAGCGTTTTTTAAAGCGCTGTCTAAAGGCCCCCTTTAGACAGCGTTTTTTAAAGCGCTGTCTAATGTATGCCTATAATTTTAGTTATCAATTTTTCTATACATTTAGAGGGCGCTTTTTAGGAAAAGCGCTTTCTTTTGTGAACTATAGACATCGCTTTTTCTAGAAAGCGCTGTCTTTTCTTTACGTATAATTTTAATGATTTTTTTTAAAAATCCCATTTTAACCATTTTTTATGCAGAAACCTGTATAATTCAAGCCATTTTAATAAACCTGTATATTTCACATTTCCATTAACAATTTCTAGTATGGTTCATTAACCATTTCCACTAATCCCATAAATCACATAAACCACATAAACCATTTCCATTATAATTCAAGTTATTTACATTAACTATTCACAAAACTATACAAGTACAATCCAAAAACACATAAAGGGCATAAACCATTCACAAAACTATACAATCCCATAAAATAAACCATTCACAAAACTATACATTCACATAATCCCATAATCCTATACCTTATATAGGATTCTTTTTTCAATAAGGTATTCGCACAATTCCTCCTTAATTTCTTGCAATTTATCCTTCGTGTAATGAGAACACGCGTATTCATCAAAGTACTACATAATAAAACAAAATATGCATGATTTAGTTAAAAATAATAAATTATATGACATATCCGATAAATATTAAAATAAATCCTAAGTTATAAATCCATGCATACCGTAATAGGAATCTCTAATCGATCCATTTGACGGATTTCTCTCATAAACCTCAAAACGATATACCCGCAGTCTATGCCATTACGCTGACGAGGGCACTACATATAGACAAACAAATAAGAATTAATATATAGTTGTTTTGTGTTATCAAGTAGCATCACTAATAAGAAACATTGTGAAAATTAATATACCTCCACTTTGACCCATGTAACGTTGGTTGCTTTAGCCCGTGCTACTTGAGATTCTCTTTGTGCTCGGTATACTTCTCTTGTAAGATTAATGGCAACCAACAACCAGTGTCTACTGTAAAATATAACAAAAGTTTAGATGGATAATTTCTACACAAAAGATACACATTAAAGATTAGAATGAAATTAGAATGAAAATCTTAGTATCTTTTTCACTAACGTCTCTTTCTTTTCTTGGTTGGAATATGTTCTACCCGTCTCTTAACAACACGGATGGTTGGATTGATCCAAATACCCTCATTATGATCATTTCTTGTATATGATTCATTCGCTATAATATTTTCATCTTGATCATTTCTAGTAAATGATTCAATATCAACATCAATATCACCTTGATCTCCAATGTTTTCATCAATTACTTTGTTAGATAAAAGCACTATAGACCATTTTGTACTTGTCGGATCAGTGACATAGAACACTTGTTTAGCTTGAGAGGCTAGAATAAAAGGCTCATCTTTGTACCCCACCCTATTAAGATCCACTTGCAAAAATCCCGACTTATCCATTCGTACGCCATTACTATTTTCAACCCACTTGCAACGAAATATAGGAATCTGAAACTTCTCATAATCAAACACCCAAACAGCTTCTAGACCCACACAATGTCCAGATAGGTTAGAATTACCAAGATCCCCCTGTACACGTATCATAAAATGAAATATCATTAATTGACCAATTATGAGTCATAACTTGATAAGTGGCAACATGTAATCACAAACAAGCAACAATTAGAGGTAAACACCAACATAGTGGCCTCAAAAGTAAGTACTCTTTCTCAATATATATAGTCACTATATAATAACAATGTTGTGATTGGAATTCAATTAATATTAACAAGGCTTTTGATTATCTCCAACAAGGAAAGAGCATTCGTTGCACTATAAGGATGGATCATTAACAAACTACACAACATTTTCTTTTAATTAATCTCAAAACTATGTCTTTCTTTTATATCCAATATATGATAGTAAACTACACAATATATGATAGTAATCCATGATAGCAATGTTGCTTCTTTTATTTCCAATATACGATAAATCTCTCCATTTCTAAGTATGAGTCTCCATTTCTATGTATATGATAAATCCATGAAAGAATAAAATTATGCCAAACAATGTTAATGTATATCCATTTCTATGCCAAACAATGTTAATAACAGAAGCAACAACAACATTTATCCTGATACATTTATGCCAAACATTCATTCTGATACAAAAAATAAAATAAGCAACAACAACAGAAACAGAACGACAACAACCACAACACAACGAGGGCACCAACAACAGAACGTACGGTTTCAATGGTGACGGCACGAATGAACGGCAACAACAACAACGACGACAAGAACAATGTAAGACGCAAGAATAACAACTACAACGTACCTCTTCTTCATTTTCTTCTTCTCCTTCACGAATGCGAGAATGAACAACGGCGACAGTGACGGCAAGGGTTTCAGAACGACGGCAACCGTGACGGCAAAGGTTTCAGAACGACGGCAATGGCAAGGTTTCAGAACGCATGCAAGAACGATTGAAAGCAAGGGTTTCAGAACGCATGAAAGCAACGGTTGAGAGAAGAAAATGAAAAGAGGTTTCTGAAAATGAATAGAAATTGTTTTATAATTTAATTCATAATTGACCTTAGAGAGTGCTTTTCATAAAAGCGCTTTCTTAAGTGCTACATATAAGAGCGCTTTTCTGAAAGCGCTTTCTAAGGTTAATACCTATAGCAGCGCTTTTCCAAAAAGCGCTTTCTAAGGTGGCTTCCATTTAACAGCGCTTTTAAAAAGCGCTTTCTAAAGTCTGTCTTTTACAGCGCTTTTTTTAGCGAATTTTTTTTATCCTTTTTAGCAGCGCTTTGTACAAAAAGCGCTTTCTAAGGTGGCTTCCATTTATGGCATTTAACAGCGCTTTTAAAAAGCGCTTTCTAAAGGCTGTCTTTTACAGCGCTTTTTTTTAGCGAAATTTTTATATTCTTTTTAGCAGCGCTTTTTAATAAAAGCACTGTCTTTTTAGTGCTGTCTATTCCTATTTTTGGCTAGTGATTGGTGCAAAATCTATGAAAAATTGCTGTTAAAAATCGAGTTTAGTGCAGAAAAATGCAGGTGGTTTGTTGTTGTCATCGCAGGGTTTTGGGCTGCAGAATCGCAGGGCCTGCTTAGCGCGGTCTAGTGCGCTTAGCGCGGTCTGGAGAAATTTCGCCTCTTCGAGGCAGAGAGCTGCGCGCTTAGCGTGGGTGGGGCTCGCTTAGCGCGACCTGAGGCTAAAAAATATTATTTTTATTGACTTAAAATTCATGGAAAATATCTGTTTTATATTATATTAATGTTGTGTTATTGTTGTTGTATGGTGAGCATGTATTGGGGTGTTATGTGCTTGTTTTGTTGATGTTGATGTGATAATGTGAAATGCATGATTGAATGATGTAAAGATGTGTAGTTGTTGTATTGGTGCATTTATGTATGTTTAGATGAATGCATGTTGACTGTTAAATGATGTTGGAATGAAGATGAGTATGCTATGTGTATGCATGAGTCGTTGTCGCATGTTGTCATTGATGGTGCATGGCATGTGCGTAGTTGTGGGATGGCGTGCCCAGGTGGGGTGTTATCGTCTATCCGAATTCCTTGATGGAATTGTTGTTGTTGGTGTGATTGTGTGCCCAGATGGGGTGTAAGTAATCACAGTTGTTGGTGCGATCATGAAATAGGGGTCGTACGTGACCATGAAACAGGGGTCGTTGGTGTGATCATGAAATAGGGGTCATACTTGACCATGAAACAAGGGTCGAGAGTTCCGACGGGAACTGTGATCATGAAACAGGGATCGATTTTGGTACCACATGCATTGAGTCTAGTCGAGTCTCCTTTGCATTCTCTTGTTGGTTGTGTCACATGATGGTTGGTATAATTATCGGTGATTGTCTGTGCATAAGTTGAGGTGTGTGATTCTTGTTGGATGTTACGATATGGTGAATAACTTAATGATGTATGCTTTTCTATTTATATCATATCTCTCTTTCGTTAATTTAAGAATCTCACCCCTTCTGTGTTTGGTGATGCTTTAAACGGCATCCTGCAGATACTCAAGAGTAGTTGGAGTCGTGGTCGGTGAAGACGTGGTACTTCACCTTGTGGCGTCTGCTCTGATATGTAACATGGGGAGTCGGGAACGCTTATTGCATAAGTTGTGTTGTTAAAAGGATTTTGTTGTCTTTAAAGTTTCGAACTAAAAGTTGTCAGTTAAAACCGTTATGTTTCCTTATCATTGTTATGATTGATTTTTCCGCTGCATAATAAAAGTTGGTTTATTGAATTATACAATATGTTACATGTCTAATGAAGAGCAAGTATGTTGTCGAAAGTATTGCCTTAAATATTATTGGATGATTTTACTCTGATTTTTCGATTAAATATTACGGGGGAATTTAGGGTGTTACACCGGTTCCCTCCGATTATTTAATCGGGCATCAAAACTAGTATTTTTCACTTCCATTAGATAGAGTATTTTAATAGCTCTCTATCGGTACCAAGAACACTTAAATTGGATATATGAAACAAAAGTTATGGATTTTTGAAGAAAATAAAATTATTGAGAAACAACCAGATTCGCTTGGCGAGCAAGGATTTCGCCTGGCAAATCCCTCTTCGTTAGTACTTCGCCCGGCGAAGCAGCGGAGAAACCTCATTTTTGAAAATCCAAAAGTTACAATAGCCAAAACATGTTCTGTCTGATGATTTTCGCCTGGCGATTTAGGATTTTGCCCGGCGAATTCCTCTTCGCCAGCACTTCGCCCGGCGAAGCAGCGGGAAAACCTAATTCGCCTGGCGAACCCTGATTCTCCTGGCGAATCGCACCAGAAGCAGAATTTTCTGATGCGTTTTACATGGTTTCCAAACCTCAAAATCCAACTTTTCCAAACCAAAACATTGTCAAACAACCAAAACAAGCATCAACAATGTTCATATACATATTACGATTTAAACTACGCAATTTATCTCGATTTTCAACCGTTAGATTCATGATTTTAGCAAGTTTACTCATTTCTCACAAAATCTAACCTAACTCTAAACTCAAGAAACTCTACAACTAAAGCATCTATCTAGAACCCACCTCAGGATTGGATGTTGATGAAGAAGATGTGATGAATTGATGAAGAGTAAATGATGATTCCAAACTTCTTCTTCTTCCTCTAGGTTTCTTCTTCTTTTCTTTCTTTTCCTCTTCCTTCTCCTTTCTTTCTATCTTTTGTCACACAATGAAAAGCAAAAAGAAAAGAAATGATACATAGAGAAATCATTTAGTTAGTAAAACTAACTTAAATGTCAAATAAGTCTCTACAACACCAAAAGTTAAAACCTCAGAGTCAGAAAATATTAATTTGATCTGCTCTGAGCTCATTAGTTTACTCTAATCATTTTATCCAATAAATTCTCAGAGTAAACCGGAACCCAGTTGATCATACTAATATTATTCAGAGTAAATAATTTACGGGGTATTATATTGAAGCTTCTGCGACACGGTTTTCTTTTTGTCCAAATTTCAAGTATAAAACCACCCCTATTCACTTTTAGTTTCCAATATTGCATAAATCCTCTCTAATATCCCAATCCCTCTAAACAATCCAAAATTCTCTCTCAATTTCTCGCTCTTTTTAGCTACAATGGACATGCTTTCACTTGGCGTTAGGTTCATCACCTCTGAGAAGCTCCTTCTTGGCTATTACCGAGTCAACAAAAACAATGGAGAGGTTCATTTTTTCAATGGTTCTGAAATTATCAGAGGGCTAAACAAGTATACTCACTATAGCCATTTGAATGAGATTATCAGTGAGTTGAACATGTATGCTTATGACCCATTAAGCTGAACCTGAGATGATCTTAGAGCCATTGAAAATTAGTACCTTTCCATTGTTTTAGTTGAGTAATAACCAACAGGGGGCTTTTCATAGGGAATGAAACCAACACATGATGGAAGCATATCCATCATCGTTGAAAAGAGTAAGAAATTAAGTGGGAATTTGGGATTTTTGGGAGGATTTAGGACTTTAGACAGGAACTGTGCAATGGTGGAAACTGAGAGTGAAGACGGTGTTTTTATACCTAAAATTTGGCCAGAAAAAAGATCGTGTTGCAGAAGCTTTAAGGCTCCACCGATGAAGGACATGTTAAATTCTAATTGGATGCAAAAATAATATTTAATTTGAGGTTTTTTCAAAATCACAGTAAGCAAGGACCACTGAGCGAAATACAACCTAGCAACATGCTGCAAATCCCCTTTACTAATAACACTTTTCTTTTTAAGAGTCACAAGCAAAAAATTATTTTCTATTTGATATATTTTTATTTTAATCTATGGTTTAGATTTTATTAAAATTATAAAAAAAACGTTACCTTTTATTGAGAATCGAATGAAAAAAAACTATCATTTTGAAAAATAAAAAATATATTTTAAGGTTAAATACATTATTATTTTTAAATATATAATTTAAATCTTATTTTGGAGTTAAATAAGGGAAATTTAAAAAAAAAAATGTTTCTTTGCTTGTCAGTCAAAAGAAAAAGAAATTTATTCTTTTTACAGAAACGAAAGAATGTATTTAAATATTTAATATTGAATATTTTTATTTATAATTTAAATTTTGTTTGAATATGTGCATCAATTTTTTTTCATAGTGGCCAAAAAATAGAATCAGTCAGCAAAACGAGAGTCAAGAACAAAAAAAATAGCATATGTTCAAACAAAATACAAAAGGAAAGCAAGACTAACATCAGAAAAATTATAAATTTTAACACTCATCTAAACTCTTTTTAAATTTTAACAAAAAAATACATCAAATAAAATGTGCTTTCAGCCATAACTTTGATAACAATATCAAATATTCATAAATTTCTCAACCTGACAAAAACAATAAATAGAATATCTATAGTTCATACACAAAATTAATGAACATATAGATCGAGGATAAAGACATAAAATAATACAATCAAACATATAATTATGAATATGCAAAATATATACGGAAAAAAAAACTTACCCAGCGAAGATAATTTTGAAAAAGTTGATTCAAAATCTTATTGTTCATGCTAGAGCCATAAATCAAAAATCTCTCTCTCTCTCTCTCTAGAGAGAGATATTTGATTGAACAAGTGAAATGAAAGAAATAGATGTGTTGCAACCATTTTCGCAGTAGTGTACAAATATTAATGTCTTTTATAAAACCATCTTTTTAAACTATTTATAATGGTTCTTTGCATTTAAATTTTTAAATTTTATATAGTTTATATAATTAATTTACGTTATTTATATAAAAATATTTTGAATGATTGTATTTATTAATTGCTGGGAGTATCATTGATATTATGCAAAAGGTAAAAAAACAAGAATACCAAATATAAAATATATATAATTAATTTTTGTCATTTATGTAAAAATACCTTGAATGACTGTTTTCATGCAATGGATTTTGTTTTGCAAAAGGTAATAAAATAATAATACCAAATATATAATATACATAATTAACTTTTGTCATTTATGTAAAAATACCTTGAATGATTGTTTTCATGCAATGGTTTTTGTTTTGCAAAAGGTAAAAAACAAGAATACCAAATATATATATATATATATATATATATATATATATATATATATATATATATATAATTTTTTGTCATTTATGTAAAAATACCTTAAATTATTGTTTTCATGCAATGAAATTTGTTTTGCAAAAGGTAAAAAAACATAAGAATAGAAAATATATAAATATATAATTAATTTTTGTTATTTATACAAAATATATGAATGATTGTTTTCATGCAATGTATTTTTTTATAAGCAACAATTTCAATAATAGGCATATTAGGAGTACACTATCCTTCTACGTGTATTGATTTCCTTCACCCATTACACCATCATAGACTAGATAAGCAAATAACAAAGTAACTTCTAGACTATAAAATCTAGAGGAGACTTGTACCAATTGTAAAAGCTACATTTTGTTGTACAATTAGGCCTAAAACCTAGCCAATACCAAGAGGTTTGAATGACTCCTAATGGGATGTCTTCGTTTTTACCGATCATGTCGTTGAATATGATTTGGTTTTGCGTCCACCAAATTGTCCAAGACGTCTCCAACCATATGATACAAGCATAAGATTTGGATGATTTCTTCACCACTTTTAGAAACCATTCTAAGAAGTGCTCACAAACACTTCTCTCTTTCATCTATGGGATACCCACCCAATCCGCAATCGTACGCCAAATTTGAACAATGCACAGGCAAGTATAAAAAATGTGATTAATATCTTCTAAAGCATTGAAGAAAAACACACAAACAATGTTGTAATACCCCGTAAAATTCTGAGCGTTTTGGGATAATATTATTTTGGTCAACTGGGTTCCGGTGTACTCTGAGCAATTATTGGATAGAATAATTAGAGTAAACTGACGAACTCGAACTGATTAGATTTAATACTATTTAAACTTGGAATTTTATTAATTGGTGCATTAGAGATAATTTGGATAATTATTAGTGTTGCCAATTAATATTTTCTATGTGTATTTCATTTTCTTTTCTTTGCCTTATTTGGAAAGAAGATAGAAAACTAAAGGAAGGAAAAAGAAAAGGGAGAAAAGGGAAGAGAAAAGAAGAGAAATTCTCTCAAGAGCTCTAGGTCATCAATCATCAACCAATCTTCATCTTTTCATCTCTGCTTCAACCTCCTCATCTTGTAATCCAGGTGGGTTCTAGTTAGACTCTTTAAATTAAGGTTTTATTGAGTTCTAGAGTTAGTTGATATTGTTAGAAAATGTGGAATTTTACAATAGAATCCTAATCTAACTGCTGAAATTTGATCATTGATTATATGTTATACTGGTTGTTACAATTATAGCATGTTTGGTGTATTCTGATTGGGGAAAAATGGGATTTTGGGGTTGAATTGGATCAACCCGTAGCAGAACTTGTCTGCAGAAAATTTTTTGGGTTTCACCTGTCCGTACACGTATCACACCGGGCCATACGCGTATTGAGTTGGGCAATACGCGTATGGAAGTGAAGGATTTTGGGCGTTACGCGTATGGAGGAGGCAATACGCGTATGGTTTGGGCAATACGCGTATTGGAGGAAAAAATGGAATTTTTAAGGGAAAACAGCCTCTGCCCATACGCGTATCACTTTGGGCAATACGCGTATGGCTGGGCGAGCCAGCTGGGCAGTACGCGTACGGCACAAGGCAATACACGTACAGTCAGGAAAATTGTAAAATTGTGTTTTCTCGCGATACTATTTCTCGTTATGTCCATAACTTTTGACTCGGTTATCCGTTTTTAATATTCTTGATATCATTGGAAAGCTAACAGAATGTACTTTCTTATGAAAATGGTTTTAAGATTGTTAGCCAATTTAATTATGTCAGGATTTTTGGAATAGTGTGGTTTTGTCGTTTTTATCGTTTAATGGTGTGTAATTGTTGTTGGAAATGTATGCATGTTAAGATATGGAATAGGTAGAGTGAGGAGAATTACAATAAGAAATGTCAGGAAAATATAGAATGAATAGACACTAGTATGGAGCATGCGTGTTAACCGTTTGGTTGTGATAAGGCATAATGGCCTTATGATTGTCGAATACAATCATGTTTGTGTGTGACCACGTAACCGTAACCGGTTATTTTGCGAGTGCGTTTCATGGGTCTCGAGCTCCTTTGAAACATGTGGACAACTACTTGGCAGGTTTGATTCCCGCGTGCAGTACAAATGGCGCTCTGAGAGCGTATGCTTGTGACGATTAATGGCCCGTGTGAAGTGACGGTTCAAAACGGTTAATGGCCCTTAGAACCCGAATCCATTCGTATGTCAAGTAGGTTACCAGGATCCATGACTCGGGTCGACTTTTAGAGTTAGAAGCGGACGGGAACAGGGGATGCCTTGGTGTGGTTACCGATTAGTGATATTGTGAGTTGATGAACTCAGGGCATGTTTTCATATAGTGTGTGTACTCGAAGTCACTTGCCTTCCCTTTTGACTTGAGTTAGGTCTATTAGAACCTTGTAGAGCCGAGAGGACTTTAAGATAGGGAACTCACTGAGATTTGATGTATCTCACCCCACTGTTGTTGTTTACACCACAGGTACTGCAGGTTCTGCGAAGGGTAAGGATAAGGTCGTGTGATTATCCTTACTTATCTGATGGATTTGCTTCCGTTGTGGAGTTTTTTAGATCATTAGTGATCTAGTTCTTAGTATTTTGTCTTTGGAACATCTTGTAGATATACTATGTCGTAGTTTTTTTGTATTAGGCTTTTTGGGCATGTATATGTATAATGTGTTCACTAGGAACTTATTGTGTATTTCAGTACCAAACGTATTATTCATGTATAATATATGATTTGATGCATGTATATATATGTGGGCGTTACAGTTGGTATCAAAGAATGTCGTATCCTCGACCTAGCCATGAAATAGAATAAGTTTTCTTTCCGTTTCATATGCGGCGTGTCGCCATTGGTCTTGTCTGTTATATTTATGGTATTGAGTTTGATCAACTTAATCCTATCTGTATGAAATTCAGGAACATGGCTGACAGGCGCAGAACCAACCGTGGTAGACCGAGGACCACTCCAGCAGGGACTAATCCGCCGGGTGACGAGGGAAATGCTCCTTTATACCAATTTATGCAACAGATGCAGCAACAGCAGAATCAGTTTGTGCAACAAATGATACAACAAATGGCTGGTGGTGTGCACCCTCCAGTGGTGGTACCAGAGGCTGCAGGGGGAACCTTTAGGGATTTCATCCGTATGAATCCTCCAGAATTTCTGGGAGGGTTAGATCCAGTAAAGGCTCATGAATGGATATCAGGTATGGAACAGATTTCCTAATAGTTCAGTGCAGTGAGGAAAACAAGGTGGTCTTCGCTTCACATTTGCTGAAGGGTCCTGCCATGAGGTGGTGGGAAAGTGCTTCAACCGTAATGACAATTCAAGAGGTACCAAAGGTATGGGAGCAGTTTAAGATAACTTTTATGGAGAAATATTTTCCAAGTTCCTTGAGGTCTCAGAAGGAATTTGAGTTTCAACAATTCAGACAAGGTAGCTTGACTGTGGCTTCTTATGCTGAGAAATTTGAAACTATGGCCGCTTATTCTAGATAAGCCGTGTATGCTCCTGATGAGAGGTGGAAGATTGATCAGTTTCTGTTTGGTTTAAGGGCTAAAATTTCACATAGTGTATCTCAGAGAGAGTTTACTAGCTATGCTGAATTGTTACGACAGTGTTATGTTGCGGAACATAGTTTGAAAAAGGTACAAATGGAAGGAGATTTGAGCAGGGCAACTCAAAGTGACCGTGGAAGATCGAATCAACAGTTTAGGCAAAGGCAACCAACTTTTAAGGGAAAACAGGTTCAGAACTCTAGGACCAGCGCACCTCCGGTGTGTCGTACTTGTGGTCGGAATCATTACGGACGGTGTGGTATCGAAGGTGTGAGGTGTTATCAGTGCCAGAATGTGGGCCACTTGGTGAGGGATTGTCCTCAGGGTAGGAATCAAGCACAAGGGAAGAATACCGGCCGAGTGTATACCTTGGATGCAAGGAAAGCAAAGGGTGAAAATTCCTTGATTGCGGGTACGTGTTTCGTAAATGGACATCCTTGTTTTGTTTTATTTGATTGTGGGGCAACGCATTCTTTTGTGTCCACGCATTACGTGAAGTGACTTGGGTTGCAAGTTGTTCCTTTGTTTCCTCCTATAGTGGTTACTACTGCCATGGATGAGATTGTAGAGACACCGTTGATGTGTGAAAATTGTGTATTATCGGTGAATGAAAGAGTTTTCCAGATTGATCTTATTTGTTTTCCACTTAAGAAAGTGGATGTTGTTCTGGGAATGGATTGGCTTTCTGCTAATTCGGTGTTTATTGGGTGTGAGGAAAAGCTGATCATTATTCCATCTGCCGAGGCCACTTCGAAGGATGTGTTAACTACTATCTTAGAAGGTACGGTTGGAATGATTAATTTCTTGTTTGAGGAAGAAAAGTCTGTTCTTTTGATTCTTACTAAGGAGGATAGTAGTAACATCCTAGTTTTGAGTATTCCGGTAGTTTGTGACTTTCCTGAGGTTTTCCCCGAGGATATCACTTCTCTTCCTCCGGAGCGGGAAGTGGAATTCTCTATTGACCTGATACCGGGAACGACTCCAATATCTGTTTCTCCGTATCAGATGGCACCACTCGAATTAAGAGAATTAAAGGACCAATTGGAAGAATTGTTGGCTAAGCATTTTGTTCGACCCAGTGTTTCACCCTGGGGAGCTCCAGTGTTATTGGTAAAGAAAAAGGATGGTGGGATGCGATTGTGTATTGACTACCGTCAGTTGAATAAGGTCACCATCAAGAATAAATATCCATTACCAAGGATAGACGACCTGTTAGATCAATTGAAAGGAGCCTGTGTGTTCTCGAAGATTGATCTACGACCGGGTTATCATCAGATTCCTGTGAAGAGTTCTGATGTACCAAAGACTGCGTTTAGAACCCGTTATGGTCATTATGAATTTTTGGTAATGCCTTTCGGTGTGACGAATGCTCCGACAGTTTTCATGGATTATATGAATCGGATATTCCAACCTTACTTGGACCAATTTGTGGTGATTTTCATTGACGACATTATAATTTATTCTCGTGATCCTCAAGAGCACGGAGAACACCTAAGAATTGTTTTATCCATCTTACAAGAGAAGCAACTTTTTGCTAAGTTAAGTAAGTGTGAGTTTTGGATGTCTAAGGTCAATTTTCTTGGTCATGTCATATCCCAGGGAGGTGTAGCAGTCGATCCATCAAAAGTTGAAGCAGTGATTAATTGGGAGAGACCGAAGAATGCTTCTGAAGTTAGAAGTTTCTTGGGATTAGCAGGGTATTACAGAAGGTTTATCAAGGGGTTTTCGCAAATGGCTTTACCATTGACAAAACTTACGCGGAAGGATTATTCGTATGAGTGGGATTCGACTTGTGAAAGGAGTTTTAGGAGTTTGAAGGAGAGATTGACTACCGCTCCTGTTTTGGTTATTCCGGATCCTAGCAAGAAATATGAGGTATATTGTGATGCATCGAAGAAGGGTTTAGGCGGAGTGTTAATGCAGAATGGACATGTAGTGGCTTACGCTTCAAGACAGTTGAAAGTCCATGAAGAGAATTACCCAACACATGATTTAGAATTGGCGGCAGTTGTTTTTACCTTGAAAGTGTGGCGTCACTACTTGTATGGTGTACGTTTTGAGATGTTTAGTGACCATAAAAGCTTAAAGTACTTGTTTGATCAGAAAGAATTGAATATGCGTCAAAGGAGGTGGATGGAATATTTGAAGGATTATGACTTGGAACTGAAGTACCATCTGGGTAAAGCGAATAAGGTGGCGAATGCTTTAAGCAGGAAAGTGTTGCATAGTGCCGAGTTGATGATGTTAAAGTATGCCTTAATGAAAAAGTTTAGAGATCTAAATCTTCAATTTAACTGGACTCCTGATTGTGTGGTTATGGGAAATTTAAATATCATCTCTACTCTTAGGGAAGAAATCCAACAAGAGCAAGGGTTAGATGAAAAGTTACAAGAATTGTTGACTCAACCGGGTTTTGTGCGAACTACCGACGGAGTCATTTCGTTTAACCAAAGGATTTGTGTTACGGACAACACAGAGTTAAAACGAAGGATTTTGGAGGAAGCGCATAAGGGTACTTTTACTATACATCCTGGTGCTTCGAAGATGTATCAAGATTTAAAAAGGGACTATTGGTGGTCCGGGATGAAAAGAGATATTGCGGTGTATGTGTCGGAATGTGCGGTGTGCCAACAAGTGAAGATTGAGCACCAAAGGCCGGGTGGCTTGTTGCAACCTTTAGAAATTCCGATGTGGAAATGGGATAGTATTTCAATGGACTTCGCAGTGGGATTACCCCGTGCGCAGGGTGGCTATTATTCAATTTGGGTAATTGTGGACCGGTTAACGAAATCCGCGCATTTCTTAGCTGTGAAGACTACCTACAAGGCGAGTTATCTCGCAAGGTTGTTTATTTCAGAGATAGTAAGATTGCATGGTATTCCTACTAGTATTGTTTCAGATAGAGATCCAAAATTTACTTCCAGATTTTGGAGAGCTTTTCAACAAGCCATGGGAACGAGGTTGTGTTTGAGTACGTCGAATCATCTGCAAACGGACGGTCAGACGGAACGGACAATACAAACCATGGAGGACATGTTAAGAGCTTGTGTGCTTGAAAGTGGGGGAAATTGGAGAGAACTTTTGCCGTTGATCGAATTCTCTTATAATAACAGTTATCATGCAAGCATTGGTATGGCACCTTATGAGGCGTTGTATGGTAGGAAGTGTCGAACGCCATTGTGTTGGACGAAGGTTGGCGATGATAGAATTTTGGGACCTGAAATTATTCACGAGACCACGGAAAATATTAGAATGATTCGGGAAAAGATTAAACAAGCCCAAGACCGTCAGAAAAGCTATGCGAACAACCGTAGGAGACCATTGGAGTTTGATGAGGGTGATCATGTATTTTTGAAGGTTACTCCGAGATTGAGATTGAAAGGACCATTTAAATCGCGGAAATTAAGTCCAAGATACGTGGGACCGTATCAGATTTTGGAAAGAATTGGTGAAGTAGCCTACAGATTAGCCTTACCGCCTTCTCTGTCAGAAATGCACGACATTTTTCATGTGTCTCAACTTTGGAAATTTGTTCCAGATCCTCTTCAGCCAGTTTTACCAGATACAATTGAGATAGAAGTTGATTTGACATTTGAGCCTCAGCCGAGTCGTATCACAGGAAGAGAAATTAAAGTGTTAAGGAATAAAGAAATTCCTCTTGTTAAGGTCCTGTGGGACGAGACGCATCCGGGCGATGCAACTTGGGAATTGGAATCGGAAATGCGGGAGGTCTATCCTCATCTTTTCAGGTAATTGTTTTAAATTTGTGGGCGAATTTCTATTTAAGGTGGGGAGGATGTAATACCCCGTAAAATTTTGAGCGTTTTGGGATAATATTATTTTGGTCAACTGGGTTCCGGTGTACTCTGAGCAATTATTGGATAGAATAATTAGAGTAAACTGACGAACTCGGACTGATTAGATTTAATACTATTTAAACTTGGAATTTTATTAATTGGTGCATTAGAGATAATTTGGATAATTAGTAGTGTTGCCAATTAATATTTTCTATGTGTATTTCATTTTCTTTTCTTTGCCTTATTTGGAAAGAAGATAGAAAACTAAAGGAAGGAAAAAGAAAAGGGAGAAAAGGGAAGAGAAAAGAAGAGAAATTCTCTCAAGAGCTCTAGGTCATCAATCATCAATCAATCTTCATCTTTTCATCTCAGCTTCAACCTCCTCATCTTGTAATCCAGGTGGGTTCTAGTTAGACTCTTTAGATTAAGGTTTTATTGAGTTATATGGTTAGTTGATATTGTTAGAAAATGTGGAATTTTACAATAGAATCCTAATCTAACTACTGAAATTCGATCATTAATTATATGTTATACTGGTTGTTACGATTATAGCATGTTTGGTGTATTCTGATTGGGGAAAAATGGGATTTTGGGGTTGAATTGGATCAACCCGTAGCAGAACTTGTCTGCAGAAATTTTTTTGGGTTTCACATGTCCGTACGCGTATCACACCGGGCCATACGCGTATTGAGTTGGGCAATACGCGTATGGAAGTGAAGGATTTTGGGCGTTACGCGTATGGAGGAGGCAATACGCGTATGGTTTGGGCAATACGCGTATTGGGGGAAAAATGGAATTTTTAAGGGAAAACAGCCTCTGCCCATACGCGTATCACTTTGGGCAATACGCGTATGGCTGGGCGAGCCAGCTGGGCAGTATGCGTACGGCACAAGGCAATACGCGTACAGTCAGGAAAATTGTAAAATTGTGTTTTCTCGCGATACTATTTCTCGTTATGTCCATAACTTTTGACTCGGTTATCACTTTTTAATATTCTTGATATCATTGGAAAGCTAAAAGAATGTACTTTCTTATGAAAATGGTTTTAAGGTTGTTGGCCGATTTAATTATGTCAGGATTTTTGGAATAGTGTGGTTTTGTCGTTTTTATCGTTTAATGGTGTGTAATTGTTGTTGGAAATGTATGCATGTTAAAATATGGAATAGGTAGAGTAAGGAGAATTACCATAAGAAATGTCAAGAAAATATAGAATGAATAGACACTAGTATGGAGCATGCGTGTTAACCGTTTGGTTGTGATAAGGCATAATGGCCTTGTGATTGTCGAATACAATCACGTTTGTGTGTGATCACGTAATCGTAACTGGTTATTTTGCGAGTGTGTTTCATGGGTCTCGAGCTCCTCTGAAACATGTGAACAACTACTTGGCAGGTTTGATTCCCGCGTGCAGTACGAATGGCGCTCTGAGAGCGTATGCTTGTGACGGTTAATGGCCCGTGTGAAGTGACGGTTCATAACGGTTAATGTCCCATAGAACCCGAATCCATTCGTATGTCAAGTAGGTTACCAGGATCCATGACTCGGGTCGACTTCTATACGTAGAAGCGGACGGGAACAGGGGATGCCTTGGTGTGGTTACCGATTAGTGATATTATGAGTTGATGAACTCAGAGCATGTTTCCACATAGTGTGTGTACTCGAAGTCACTTCCCTTCCCTTTTGACTTGAGTTAGGTCTATTAGAACCTTGTAGAGCCGAGAGGACTTTAAGATAGGGAACTCACTGAGATTTGATGTATCTCACCCCACTGTTGTTGTTTACATCACAGGTACTGCAGGTTCCGCGAAGGGTAAGGATAAGGCCGTGTGATTATCCTTACTTATCTGATGGCTTTGCTTCCGTTGTGGAGTTTTTGAGATCATTAGTGATCTAGTTCTTAGTATTTTGTCTTTGGAACATCTTGTAGATATACTATGCCGTAGTTTTTTTGTATTAGGCTTTTTGGGCATGTATATGTATAATGTGTTCACTAGGAACTTATTGTGTATTTCAGTACCAAACGTATTATTCATGTATAATATATGATTTGATGCATGTATATATATGTGGGCGTTACAAATGTCGTGCTGATCGAAGATTATTCCCCTGGCTGCGAGATTCGCTGTAGTTGGTAGCCTATCCCAAATAACCCTCTAGCCAAAGATTCTAACTTTTAGAGGGACTTTTGTTTGCCAAACAACTTCCAAAATAGCCTTGGGACTAATCTCCATCTCATGGGCAGCTGTGTGAACCAACAATGATTTATAGCAAGAGTTAACAGTAAAGGAACTTAGGCTGCCACCTTTCCACGCGAAACTATCTAAAACACCTCTACATGGCACAAAATCAAGCAGCAAAATTTTTCGGGCTTGAAATTCATCTATCAATTCACCTATCAGGTCCTGAACAATAATATCAAAGTTCCAAATCCACTCCTCCGTAGCCCAATAACCCAGATCCGAAACAACAGCAAATTTGACAATGGACAATTCAAAAAGGTTTGAGAAAAGATAGCGTAATGGTACCTAGAATAACCAGCAATTAAACCAAAAATATACACAAGTACCGTCACCAAGATTGTACGACAGTTGGTCCAAGAATCCACCAGCTAAGATAAAGTCTCCAATGGACATGAGATCCTTCCACCATAAGGATACCGCCTTAGAGGCCTGCAACTTCTGCTTCAATAATAATCTTGAAAACAAACAACCATATCTACTCTCTAGGATTCCATGCCAAATAGCATTAGGTTCTGTTATCAAACGCCATAACCATTTCGAGAGTAAAGCAGTATTAAAGATTGAGAGGTCTTTGATACCCAACGCCCCACAACTTTTGTGAAGTCACACTTTATCCCAACTAATCCATGCTATACCAGGTTTATCTAAGAAGCCCGACCATAAAAGTCTCCTTTGGATACCAATCAAAACCTTCAAGATTTTTGAAGGAACTTTGAAGAAAGAAAAATGGTGAATAGACAGGTTAAAGAGGACAGCGTTGATTAGAATTACTCGACCTACCATAGATAGAAATTTTCCACGCCATGAAGAAAGTTTGTTTTTAAAACAATTCTCCACCTGATTCCAAAAGGCAAGTCTTCTATGGTTGTCTTCAACAACCAAGCCTAGAAATCTGAAAGGGAGAACTCCAACTTTGCAGGCAAAGAACTGGGAAGCAGCCTGTACGTAATCAGGATCGTGACCAATGCCAAACACACTACTTTTCCAAAAATTGATGCGCAGGCCAGATATTATTTCGAATCCTATCAATAGTGCTTTTACTGCCCATAAATATTCCCATGACCCTTCACACAAAAGTATGGTATCGTCTACACACTGCACTAGATTCACAATTTGATCAACTGCTACTTTGAAACCTTTTATTAATCCCTTTGAATTTTCATGCCTCATCATCACAGCAAGAGCCTTCGCCACCAACGAGAACAAGAATGGGGAAAGTGGATCCCCTTGTCTAAGTCCACGGGATGCCTTAAAGTCCACGGTAGTACCGCCATTAACAATCACAAATACCCCATCTAGCATTTTCCTTCTAGGCATGAAGGTCGTTTGTGACTTTGAAACCAACTTATCCATGATTCTGCTCAGCCTTGTACACATAAACTTTGCTACAACCTTATATACACTGCCCACCAAGCTTATTAGCCTAAAGTCTTATAGTTTCTGCAGATTATCCACCTTAGGAATAAGTGAAATAAATAAAGATGACAATGCCTTTGCTAAGCTAGCATACTTATGGAAATGTCGTATTACGTTTGATACATCAACTCCTACTATGCCCCAACACCGCTTCAAAAAAACGAGGTTATACCCGTCCGGTCCAGAACTTTTAGAACTGTCTTCACTTGAGACAGTTTCCCAAATCTCCTCTTGTGAGAAAGATTCCACCAACATATCATTGTCCTCAACTGAAAGCTTATGTAAACTTTCCATGTTCATACGGATTCCCAAGCCAGACTTTTGTTTGAATTTTGCTTCAAAGAATTATTTAACTGCATTCTTTATAACATCCACTCCTTCAATAGACAAATCACCTTTCTTTAAGCATAAGATGTTATTCCTGCGAGACCTTACCTTGAGCATGGCATGGAAGAAACGAGTGTTTGAGTCTCCATCACTGATCCACTTTGCCTTGGCTTTTTGTCTGATTATACTCTCTTTACTCTTTAAATTATTCTAGATATTTTCAATTTCAATAATCCACTTCTTGTGTTCCAAGTCAGAGTTTATTTTACCAACACATTCCATATTGTCTTCAATCTCTTTTTGAGCTTTCACACCTGCCTCTATGTTTAAATCAAACCACCCAAAAATGTTTTTATTCCACCATTGAATTTGTCTCTCAACTTTCTAAATTTCTCAACAAGGACTGCCTTTTACTTCAATAGAGTTCCAAGTAGAATGCATAAAATCCAGAAATCCAGGATTATCAAACCATCTAGAGAATACTTTGAAGAGTTTGGGTCCCCAGTTTGCTAGATTTGCCTTTAGCCATATAGGTCTGTGGTCTGAGATATCTCTTTCCTCTGCCAACTGAGCTACTACTCCCCACAATGATAAAAGACCATTTGAAATTAGGAAACGATTCAACCTACTTTTACAACTACCATTAGCTTTGAACCAAGTAGACTTATTACCTATTATTGGCACATCAACCAAGTCTATAACTTCAATGAAAGTTGATAAGTCAGCCATATCTGAAGTACTATTATTAGTTCTCCCTTTTTTCTCATCATTTGTTTTTATTGAATTGAAATCACCTGCTATTATTAGTTTTCCCTTTTCTCTTTATGCAGTGTATTTTGTTTTGCAAAAGGTAAAAAAACAAGAATACCAAAATATGTTTTCCGGTTCAATTTATTTGAATGATTTTAATGTAAAGATTAACTTGGTTACGTAAATTTAGCTACAATAAATAGTAGTAATTATAGTAATTTGTAGCCAAAAAATAACATTAGGTCAAATAATATTGATTGCTAAATCGTTTGCTCATTTTTTACTATACTTGCCCCTTATTATTTCAATGATTCTCAACATTACGTATTTCACTAACAAATTAATTAATTAAAGGCATGACAATAATAAATAAATAAATAACTACTAGATCATTTATATGTTCTTTTAATATTAATTAATGAATTTTTAGATATTTAGAATAAATAAAATATAATTATTTTTATAAACATTTAAAAAATTTGAACATATTAATATATTTTAAAAATATAAATTACCACTTTTGTGATGTATTTGTTCTAATTAAGCATGTTAGTAATGTTAATATATAATCTTAAAATTTTTTTTTTTTTTTAAATTATCTTTATGAATATACAATTTTTTTACTTTTTTGTTCTTCTAAAATTATCTTTAAACAAATGTCTTTCAAATATTTCCGGTTGCAATTTGATCCTCGTTGTTTAAAAAATTCAAATATAAGTCAAAAATTGATGTTGCCTAATTATTTGATTTCTATGATTATATATTTTTTAATTCTTTTATAGTACAATGTTTTGAAGATATTTTGAAGGCTACAGAAAATATTCGGAACCAAGAAATATTGTTTTGCAGATAATTTTAAAAGAAAGAATTTTTTTTTAATTACAAAAATTTATCCATTTTTTAAATTAAATATTAACTTTTTTTTTTTTTTTGAGAATGATTAGTTTTTATTCCAAAATCAATGAATTACAACAAATCCTAAGGATTCAAGAAAGCTTTGAAAGCCTACCAAAACAAATAGACTAAGAACATCAATGTTAATCAATGCATCGCGTTACTATCCTAAAAATGATAGTTTCCTTCAAGTTATCATGTAGCCATTGGTAGTTGAAAACCAAGTCGTTTCTTGCCCTCCAAATGGTATAAATTGTTTTAGCTGCAGTCACCTTTAGGATTTCTCTTTTCCACCCTTTCTATCTTTTCTCTTGGATAAATCATTCTCTTTCATGGCTCCAAGTGGATGGATTTCTATTGTACCTTGTCCATGCAAGAATATCCTGCTAGATTGTGTTACTTTGTATCTAAAGAACAAATGTTCAATAGATTCATTCTCACTACAGAAGATACAAATGTCATCATTCAGGATCCCAAACTGCATGATTATATTCTTTGTTGGTAACCTGCCTATGAAAACTAACCACATCGTTAAAAGAGCTTAGGGCCTCCTATGGTTGGTGCAGAAAATTTTGTTCCAGTCCACATGTTCCGTATTCCCTCTTAGCTCTTTATGCATAGTGGATGTTATGAATTTTTCTTTCTGCGTTGCCTCCTCCCAATATCTGGTTTGAGTCATTATTGCTCTACTTTTTTAAATTTGTTTAAACATCAAAAAGCATTGCTGGGGCTCCCACCAATTCATGATATCCTGATTCTTGAGATAGTAAGCTTTAATCCACTTTACTCAAAGCTTGTTAGCTTTGGATTTAAGGTTCCAAAGTAATTTGCAATAATATCTTCTATTAACATTTAGATCGTTTGCATTTTTCAGATCACAAATTTCAGTCCATGCCATGGGAGCTCTTTTGCTATTTTCCCCTTTTCCACTCCAAAGGAAGTTTCCACACATTGCTTTAATGTGATGAATCACTTTCTTAGGCAATAGGAAGACTTTCATCTAATAAGTTGTTATAGTCAACATCACACTTTTGATTAGTTGACATCTGCTAGTATAAGTCATGAGCCTTGCAGTCCAGTGGCGAATTCTCATCACAATCTTTTCAGTGAGGGGTTGGCATTGAATAATAGTGAGTCTTCTGCTAGAGAAAGGGACACCAAGGTGCCTGAAAGGCAAAAATCCAGTAGAAAACCAGTGACAGATATAATCTTTTATTGTTCCTGAGCTTTCACACCTCCAAAATAAATCTTGCACTTGTTAGGGTTTACCTTCAAACCAGTTGCTGCAGAGAATTTGTGAAACTCTCCCATGATGAGTTTAACTAAGGTTTCATTCCCTTTTGAGAATAAAATCAAGTCATCTGCAAAAGGGATGTTAGTGATAGACAATTTAGCACATTTTGGATCCCCTTGTCTAATCCACATCTTTGCTTTCACAATTTCACTATGTTGGCCTTTTATAACATACTTGTATAAGACAGATGTGACACAGTTCATGACCCAATCAATGTATCTAGCCGGAAAACTTATTTCTTTCATGATTACTTCTAAGGCCCCCCATTCCACGGTGTCATAGGATTTTTGAAGGGCCATTTGGAATGCACATCTGGGATATAGGTGTTTGCAAGTGTATCCTCTAAGCAGCTCATGAGCTATAATTATGTTGTCATGAATTACTCTACCAGACACAAAATTTAATTGGCTATCATCAAACTGGTCTAGAATCACCTCTCTAAGTCTGATGGTTAGGGTTTTTTAGATGGTCTTATATATGGTGGTGAAACAAGTAATGGGTCTCAAGTCTTACATTATTTTTGCGTCAAGGCTTTTTAGGATCAAAGTGACTAGGGTGCAGTTCACTGTAGCATAGAGCCTATTGTTGTCAAAGACGTCATGCATTGCTCATATTATCACAGTCCAAAAATATTTTAAAAAATTGGCATTTAAGCCATATATTCCTAGAGCCTTGTTATCTCCAATATCTTTGAGAGCATCCATGATATCCTTCTCAACTGTAGGTTGAATGAGGATTTATTGTTGATCTTTTTGTAGTTGGGCTCTATTACTAAGTGTATCAACATTCACATGCATTAGATCTTAAGTTACTGTCCCCACAATCTCCTTATAAAATCTAATGATATCTTGCTCCATTTCTTTAAAATCAGTCAAGATATTCCCTTGTTGGTCTTCTAGTTTGTATAGTCCAGATTGCTTATTTTTCCCTTTGAAAAATAGCATTATTTTCATCTCAAATTTTAGCCAGTCAACTTTATCTTTTTGACTCGGTATTTTTTCCTCAAGCTATGTACTTTGGATCACTTCATCTAATCAATACTTGACATTTTTTAAAAACTCATGGTTGAACATATCCCTAGGAAGCTTCTGTTTAGCATGTTCCAAGTTAGCTCTACTCTTTTGGATCTTTTTAACTCCTATCGTGGTTTCTTTGTTTAGCTTCCTCGAGATGCTTTGATGTCTTTTTAGCTTCCTCTAGAGCACATACATGGGTCTCCGTTTATCATATTTACACTAACTTTCATTTATAACCTCCAGTAAATCTGATCTCTCAGCTATAAAGTTTAAAAAATTTAAAACAAGTTTTGTATCTACAAGCCTCATTCTTGTTCTCTTGCATATTGACTTTCAGAGGGGAATGACCAGATATGTGGGGTTGAATGACTTTAATGTTACATTTGGGAAACGTGAGGAACTAGTCTTTTTACAAATAGCCCTATTCTAGAAAAAATCACACCACTAGTATGTTTATTTGATAAATTCAAGTGGCTACCTCTTGTATCATGCTCATGCAGGCCTGTTTCCTCCATCATTTGTTCCTAAACGAAGAATTGAGCAGTTTGGATGTCTTTGCCACTTATATTATCAGTTATATTTAGCACATTATTGAAGTCTCCTATTACCATCCACAGGCCATGAACACTCTTTGCTAGGTTTTTTTTGTCATCCTAGAGGTTCCTTCTTTGATTAAGCTTATTATGAGCATAAACATTAGTGAACCTGTGGGATTTTCCTTCATCTAAATGATAAACTTCATAATGAATAAATTGATCAGAGCTATTAATTGATTTTACAATCCAATTGTCCTTTCTCGGCATCAACCATATTCTACCATTATGGTGATACTCATAGTTATCCATACATCCCTAATCACTACCAAATAACTTTCTTATTTTATCAGGCTTGTTTATTTTGACTCTAGTTTCTAGCAAGGCAAAGCAAGATACCCGATGTTTTTTAGGTGGGATCCTACCTCAATGTATCTAGCTCTTTTATTGAGCCCTTTGAAATTCCATCTTATCATCATGGCACAGTCTCATTGACTATAGAGTTTTCTCCAATTCTCTGGAGAGCAAACCCATTTGTGTAGTCTATAACTGATTCACTTTTGTCTTTATATCTTAATTCCGTCCCTTTGAAATATGAATTCACTATTGTCCATGTTGTGGGATCCTGTTCAACTTCTTTACCCTTGCCATTATCGTTTCCCACTGATCAGTGCATTTTAATGCACATTCTCTTATGTTTGTACTTAGGCATTTCCTTAGTTTGTTTTATTTATTTTACTATTTTATTATGTTTTTAGAACTAAGTCTTTGTTTTCCTTTAATCTATTTTCGCAGCTTATTTTCAGCATTAGCAGTTATTTGATACCTGTCCACTGTTCGGATCATAATTGGAGCTAAGAGAATTAGATTTATGCGTTCTAATAGGCGTTGGAAAGGTAAGACAAAGAGCTACAACTTTCATGTTGTAGGAAGAAGCTTATTTGGAGTGTAGCAGGCTCGAATAATTCATTGAAGTCAGGACCCGAATTCTGCCTTTAGGAATATTTAGTTTTGGGTCGGGTTTTTTTTTATGTTTTTCGACCCAGTTGGGTTAGAACCGGATTTTGTGATGCTTCCCTATACCTAGTAGCAGCCGTGCTACTGTTTATTACCTTCTTTTCACGGTTTTAATTTTCTTTTTACAATAGTTGGTTAAATTCAATACAAGAATCCACCCCCTATAAACTGTTACTATAGTTGGTTAAATTCAATACAAGAATCCTTGCGATACGACTCGAGTCATTGTCGCTAAACTACTGTTTTTCAAACTACTCGTTTAGATCCGTGCGCGACAGCGGATCAAATTGGTGTCGTTGTCGGGGATTCTTGTCATTTTTAACTGTTAGTTGAGTCATAGGTATCGATTAATGCATTTTTAATCTTTCGTTTTGCTGTTTTACCGTTTTCTTGTCCGGACGCCCGGCTTGCGTCCAACCTAGTAAAAAAAAATCGATTTTAGGGAAAATCGTCTCCTTTTCTAAATTTGTTTCGTGCATTTGAATCAGAAAAATCGTGCGGTCATTAATCCTTTACCATAAATTCATCATTTTTCTATTTTTAATGAATTTTTTACTGTTTTCATAGATTCAAAAATTCTAAAAAAAATCTCAAAATTCTTCTTTTACCTAATTAGATTAAATTTTGTGTTTTTAGATTTTTTTGAATTTATTTAAATCATTTTTCTTCTTTGATTTTGTGTCTGCCTCTATAGGGACATTGTTGGCATTATCGCATTTGTTGTTGCATTAGTCCTGGCTACTAGGTCTTCTTGTTCTGACCTTTTTTATTTTGATCCTAAGATAGAGAGAACCTTCACTACTACGAAAAACCCATTTAACAACGGTTGAGAATGACATATAATGACGCAGGCGAAGGCGTTGTTATGTAAATTGTCGTTGTAAGTTCGCTGTTTCTACAACGGTTTGGAAACCGTTGTAATAAATTCGAAAATGCACTACCTATAATGATGGTTATTTTAAATATCAGTTGTTGTATGTCTTTTAAAAAAATGCAGTATTAGAACTACCTATTATGACAGTTATTTTAAATAACCGTTGTTGTATGTCTTTTAATAAAATAAAATAAAATTGCAGCATTAGAACAAGAATATTAGTAACAACAACAACAACAACAACAACAACAACAACATCAATAACAACAACAACAACAATAACAAAAAGAAGAAGAAGAAGAAGAAGAAGAAGAACAACAACAACAACAACAACAACAAGAACAAGAACAAGAACAATAATAATAACAATAATAACAACAAGAACAACATTAATAAAAAAGAACAACAAGAACAACAATAATAAAAAAGAACAACAATAATTAAAAAAGAACACCAACAATTAACATTGCTAACTCGAGTTCTGAAATTTGTTCTGAAATTTGGTTTAGTGGAGAAATAGAGTATCGTAAATGAAAGATGATGTTTAGAGGTAGAAGATGTCTAAGTTTTAGGTTTCACGCGGATCACTAATAGTAGTGTCTTGACCGTTGATAATCACTAAATGGACGACCAAGATTTGTTTAAGGATAGTGAATAAACTCAATATGCACGTCACCTATAATGTTAGTAATGAGACTTGAAAAATGCTGGTGCTGGGACTTAAACCCATGATAAGACGATACCTATAATGACGGTTGGTTTAAATTACCCGTGGTGAAAGGTCTGCCAGTATTTAGAAAAAATAAGTAAAAAACGCCACCTATAATGACGGTTGGTTTAAATACCCGTGATTAAAGGTCTGTCAGCATTTTGGAAAAATTTGAAAGAAGTAACATGATTATAATAAATTTAGAAAAATCTAAAAACATGAAATTTAATCTAATTAGGTAAAATAAGAATTTTGAGAATTTTTTTTGGAATTTTTTGAGACTATGAAAACAGTAAAAAATTCATTAAAAATAGAAAAAAGATGAATTTGGGGTTTTGAGGGTGAAGTCCCGTTCGACCCTTGATACTATCACAACTTTATTTCCAATTAACTTTTTTCCTTCTTTTTTTCGACAATATGAGATTTGGGGAGTCCAATTGATTGAACATTGGACAGATATTCAGAACAAAACTCAATCGCTTCTTCAATAATGTATCGTTCAGCAATACATCCCTCGGGTCGACTTCGGTTTTTCACATACCCTTTTAATACTTTCATATAACGTTCAGCATGGTACATCCATCTCATATAAGCTGGTCCACATAATTGTGTCTCTTTCACAAGATGTACAACTAGATGTACCATTATGTCAAAAAACGAGGGAGGAAAATACATTTCAAGCTCACACAAAGTAATAAGTATTTCTTTTGCAATGTTGGTAAGATCGCAGGATCGATCACCTTACTGCAAATTGACTTGAAGAAAGAACACAATTTAGTTATTGCGCTTCTTACTTTTTCTGGCATAATAGAACGTATACCTATTGGTAGAAAATGTTCCATTATAACATGGCAATCATGCGTCTTTAAACTCTTTAACTTCAGGTCTTTCATAGACACAAGTCTTCTAATATCTGAAGAGTATCCTTCTGGAACTTTAACTTCACTTAGAAACTTACACAATACTTTTTTCTCCTTTCTAGATAGAGTATAGGCAGCAGGTGGTAAATATGTTCGACTTCCTTTCTTCAAGGGTCCTAATTATGTTCCTATCCCCATCTCTATCAAGTCCTTTCTTGCTTTAAGGCCAGCCTTAGACTTTCCTTGTATATTGAGTAACGTACCAATAACACTGTCAAATACATTTTTTTTAATATGCATAACATCGAGAACATGTCTTACATACAACGACTTCCAATATGGAAATTCAAAAAAAATTAACCTCTTCTTCCACCCACTCTTAACAAGTGTATGTGCAAAAGGCTTGCCAAACTGAATACTCACATCTTTCACCTTTTCAAAAATTTGATCACCTGTCAATATAGGTGGAGCTCTACCTTGTTCTAGGGCTCCATTGAAGCCTTTTCTCCACCTACGGTAATGATGATTAGAATTTAAGAATCTACGATGACCGAGAAAGACATTCTTCTGACCAAACTCTAATCACGTCCAATCTGTTTTATCTTCACAAATAGGACACACACATTGACCTTTTATGCTATACCCTGATAGATTTCCGTATGCTAGAAAATCATTAATTGTGCCAAACAACATCGCCCTCATGTTGAAACTTTCTTTCCTATACCCATCATAAACCTTCACACTGTTCTCCCACAAAGTCTTTAAATCTTCGATTAAGGGTGTCAAATATACGTCTATGTCATTCCCTGGTTGTTTAGGCCCAGAAATTAACATAGATAACATCATGTACTTACGCTTCATACATAGCCATGGAGGTAGGTTATAAATCATAATAATCACAGACCATGTGCTATGTGAGATACTTTGAAGACCGTGTGGGTTCATTCCATCAGTAGATAATGCCAAGCGAAGGTTTCTTGCTTCTTTTCCAAATTCAGGATAATCATTATCAAGTTTCATCCACGGTGAATTTGTCGGATGTCGAAACTTTCCATCAATAATTCTTTCATCTGCATGCCAAGTCAAGTGTCTTGCATCGGTTTCACTACGAAACATGCGTCTAAATCTCGGAATTATAGGAAAATACCATAAGACTTTTGTTGGAGACAACTTTTTCTTATATAGAGATACACCGCATTTAGGACACTCATTTAACGATGCATACTCATTTCGAAACAAAACGCAATTGTTTGGACAAGCATGTATCTTATCATAACTCATGCCAATAGAGCACAACATCTTTTTGGCCTTATATGTTCGATTGAGAAGAACATTATCCTCTAGAAGCATATCTTTCATAAGTGCTAATAACTCTGTGAAACTTTTATCCGACCATCCATTGCCCGCCTTTACGTTGCACAATTTAATACCGCAGACAATCTTGTGAATTTAGTGTAACCATTATACAATGGTTTCTCTGCATCGCTTACCAACCTCTCAAACATTTTAGGACAATCCTTAAGATCTTATTCAAGTGCTTCTGCAATCTCTTCGACTCGATCACAATCGTATGTATCTGTGCAATTGTCGTTTAAAGCATAGGGTGTATTATCCCCCGATTCAACATTCCCGTTACTTTTCTCACCATGCAAATTCCAACATGTATAACTTCGATCAATTCCATGCCTCATTAAATGCGATGCCAACT